>CATKRY010000128.1:0-47697 GCA_949775005.1 Orthosia gothica
GTAAGCTTCTCTTTGATTAAGTTATTTCTTTCATGGAAAAACCTTATTAATTAGCATGGGTATGTTGTTACTGGAGCTCGTAGCTAAATCATACCAGCCGCACGGGTAGATCTTCAAGGTTAACCTACACTTAACGAGGTCTGCCTGATTTTATTTTTTACTTTCGGAAGCCTCGCGGTTTCACCCGCGTAGTTCCCGTTCCCGTGGGAATAGAGGGATATAGTGTAGTAGGGATAGTGTAGCTTCCCTATGGTAAAATATTTTTTTTAACCGGTCCAGTAGTTTTTAAGTTTATTCGTTACATACAAAAAATCAAACGTACAAATCTTTTTTTTCAATTATTAGTATAGATTAACGATAGGCTCGTGTTTGACCACTATCTCACCTGATGGTAAGCGATGATGTGGTCGACGGTGCAGCACGCTTGCTTAGAAGTAACCTATTCACTCTTCTTAATTCTTTATTGTACACCAAAAACAACATTACATACAATGTGATATTAAAGTACATGTACAAAGGCGAGCTCAACTCAATGTTGAGTTCTCTTACAGCAAACCCTAGGGTGACAGAGAAAGATGACATCATAGAGGGCAGGATCCAGTGTACAATTTTAAAATAACTTATGACGAATTAAAAAAAAAACTTAAATAAATACATATTTTTATATAAATACAAATTATTATATCATTACGCTAGGAAATGATCTTTAATCTTCCTCTTGAAGACCTCCAGAGAAGGGCTGTCGCGTAGGGAGTGTGGGAGAGAGTTCCAGAGACGCACTGCAGTAGCAGAGAACTCTTGACTTAAAGACCACTAAGTTGTAGCAATTGCTATCCCATCGGATCATGAGAGTAAATGAACAAAGAGCACAACTGGGATTGCGGACATACTAATATAAATCTCCTGCATACTCGGCTATATATTTATTTATTATTTATTTTCAGCCTATTCTGTCCCACTGCAGGGAAAGGCCTCCCCTTCTTCCTTCCAATCTTCTCGGTTTAGGGCAATTGTAGACTAACCCTGTCGATAGGCATCAAGTTCATCCCGCCATCTTCGCCTCGGTCTGCCGCGGTGTCGCCTAACATTTTCTAGGACCCACATTGTGGTTGATTTAGCCCATGAACCGTTTGACATGCGGCAGACGTGTCCGGCCCAGTCCCATTTTAACTTGGCTGCTTTTTGGGTGACGTCGGCGTTTTGTGTTTTGGAGCGCAGCACTGTATTTCTGATGCGGTCCGTTAATCTAGTTACACTTTACTCGGCTAAAATTAAAAGATTACTAAATCGATGTGTTTTTAACTGACTTCAAAAAAAGGAGGAGGTTCTCAATCTCAATTCGTCGGACTCTTTTTTTTATGTATGTATGTTCCCCGATTCGACCGGTTTGAAAAACTCTTCTTTTGTTTGAAAGAAAAAAAAAAGAAAAATTAACTAATTAATTAACATCCCAGTTGGTCCCATGGTCATCAGGTCAGGATTTGATGATGGGATCTTGGAGAAATCGAGGGAACTCCTAAAAAACGTATAGTGATTACGTATACGTTTAAATTTATAGTGATTTTGGTATTTGATCAACAATGCAAGTATTTCCACTCAGAAAGTATCATTTGGTGAAGTGGAACTGATGCAGGTGACCACATAGGGTCACTGGAACTCCTTAGTGATAAGTATGTCACGGGTATAAGATATTTCAAATAGTTAACCGACTATGATGAAGCAAATACTTATAATTACTTATGAAAATGGTACCATCGAACTGATCTGATGATGAAGCCAGAACTGGAACTCCGAAATAAAACAATGTATCCTAATCGTGTTTGGGCTTATTGGAGTCGTCGTGAGATGTACTTTGTCAATCAACTTTTTAACAAAAATATAAACGGACTTCCAAAGCAAAACACTACAAAGTGTAAAATAACTTTCTTTTCCGAAGTAGGTGTCGAAAAATGAAAAACAGTAGGTACAAAAGACACCGACTTCGGAAAAGAATTTATTTATCGCTTTGTAGTGTTTGTTTTGGAAGTCGATTGTTTTTTTTTTCTTAAAAAGTTTTATAGCCACATCTTAGGACAATAAAGAAAAAAAAACTGCGATAAAAACCGCTGCGTCGATACTAAGCAAGACTTTTAAAAGTTAAATCAGTTCTGATAAATGCGAACCAACTCATATACTGAGACACATTTTACATTATCATCCTCTTAAATTATAATTTTAAATTGACAAATCTTTTGGTGATCCTTTTTTCTAAAGTTATCTTAATCAAATATCGGAGCTCGTAGTTAAACAATAAGGCATTTCGGCCGCTGAGTTTCGTCCGATCCGGTCGAAACAGGAATTTAATTACTGTTAATATTTTTGATTCGTGTTAGTATAAGTAAGGTATGTAGGATAGGGTATGTAGGGTAGAGTAGAGTAGAGTAGGCAGGTATGTAGGGTAGGGTAGGTAGGTGGGGTAGGTAGGTGGGGTAGGTAGGTGGGGTAGGTAGGTGGGGTAGGTAGGTGGTAGGTAGATAGTTAGCCAACGGTTTATTATTAATAATTATATATGTTACGGCTAATATCCGAAGCGCGGGCTACACCTAGTTTTAGCCGGTTAGAACTAGGTGTAGCCACTTACTCCTTGGTTAAACCTAGTACGAGCCGATTGTTTTCGGGTAAAACTAGGTCTAGCCTTCATCATGCCGGCTACAACTAGGTCCAGCCATTCCCTGTTGGATAAAACTAGGTCTATCCGATATCATTCCGGCTAGAACTAGGTCGACGTAGCCCCGCTGCGCGGGGCTCCTATTTCTGTCTGCAGGGTCAAAAGTAACCTAACACGAACGAGATGACGGGAGCTGAGTTCGCTCACTTCAGCTCCCGTCATCTCGTTCGAACCTAACCTGTCCGTGTCGGGGTGCCCTAAGTTCCCGAGCTCGCTTCGCTCGCTCTTGGACTGAAGTTTTATCCAACAGGGAATGGCTGGACCTAGTTGTAGCCGGCATGATGAAGGCTAGACCTAGTTTTACCCGAAAACAATCGGCTCGTACTAGGTTTAACCAAGAGTAAGTGGCTGGACCTAGTTGTAGCCGGCATGATGAAGGCTAGACCTAGTTTTACCCGAAAACAATCGGCTCGTACTAGGTTTAACCAAGAGTAAGTGGCTACACCTAGTTCTAACCGGCTAAAACTAGGTGTAGCCGCACTTCGGGTATTAGCCGTAACATATATATAACTATAGGGTAAGTAAAATTTAACATAGTACACATACCATAATATGTTACACAACACACACACTTACACACCTCATAACACACACTCACACACACATACACACACTCTCACACACATATAAGTAGTTTTTAGTTACAAATATATATATATTTTTTAATTGTACTCACTCTAACATTTTTTAGTATGTTTTGAATGTTTTCCTTGTTTACTTTTAGTTTACCATATCCTTGTAGCAGTGAAATAAATATGTACGTATACTGTAAAAACATATTCTTGTAATCCATGGGGGATCGGAACGGTCACTCCTTCATACAAGTTCAGTAACCTAGTTAGGAGAATAGAACTGCACCTACTATAATTGTAGCAAATTTGTAATTTTACCATGTATAAATTTTATACCCATGTACTGCAATACTTAAAATCATCAATAAAGATATTATCCATACTAATATTATAAATGTGAAAGTAAGTCTGTCTGTCTGTCTGTCTGTCTGTCTGTTACCTTTTCACGCTTAAACCGCTGACCCGATTTAGATGAAAGTTGGTATGAAGATAGTTTGAGACCTGGGAAAGGACATAGGCTATATAGGTAGGCTAGGGTAGGGTAGGGTAGGGTAGGGTATGGTAGTGTAGGGTAGAGTATTGTAGGGTAGTGTAGGGTCGGGTAGGTTAGGGTAGGGTAGGGTAGGGTGGGGTGCGGGTCAGGTAACCTCCACGTTGGCCTAGTTGGTTGCTGGTCTCTTTCGGATACGTCCGGGGGGAAGAGCAACCCGCTGGGCTGGTGCACCCTGGGCACCGTCAATAACTTCCCATTCGTGGGTTCTTGTTGGCGGTGGCGAATACCTGACGGGGGGGAGGGGGGGTTGGCGTCGCTCTGGGTGTTCCCCTGATTAGCAGAGGACACTCCAGATGCGACGAAGGGGTAGTCTGGGTAGGTAGGTTAGGTTGGGGTGGGTGGGGTAGGTTAGGTTTTGTAGGACAGCGGTGGGGCTCGCTTCCTGGCCTCTGGGCGGGCCGCCTTCCCCTGCGGGGGGGAACGCCCGGGGCACCCCAGCTCTGCACCCTGCACTGCCCGGCTCTGCAGTGACCGGCTCTGCCCGCTCTGCACCTGGCTTTGCACTCGGCGCTCGTGCGGTTTGAGCTCCCCGAGTGCACTGACCAGCTCTGCACCCTGCTTTGCCCGGCTCTGCATCCGGGCTTTGCCCGCTCTGCACCTGGCTCTGCAGCCCGGAATCTCTCCTGCGGGTGGGGGTGGCTGCGGCTCGGGGGCGGGAAGTGGGCCCACGAGGAGGAAGTGACTTGTCGTTGCCGACCCTCCTTTGACGTGGGATGGTCGGCAGGGACAAGTCAATGGTTGGAGGAGGCGGCGGAGTGTCGGTCTCGATGCTTCGCCGCACACGCGGAGGGCGGCATCTGGCCTTCGCGGATTCTGGCCAGATGCCGCATAGGAGGGGACCGTTAGGTCCAGTGCGGTGGAGGGTACGGCGCGGCACACCGTCTAGGTGTGCCCAGCGGGGGCGTAGCTGCGCCGTGCCCTGAGGAGGAGGTTGTGTGGCAGGTCCTCTCGCTTCCCGGTGTGGTAAATCCATGCTGGGGAGCGGGGAGGCCTGGGCGGCGGTTGCCTCCTTTTGCGAGGACGCCATGTCGCAAAAGGAGGCAGCGGTGGGGGTGGGAGAGGGCGGTTGTACGATCGCCTGCGCCCACCCCCTGGTGGTGATTAGCGGGCGGCAGGTGCGGGGGCGCCTGTCGTCTGCATTGCACAATCACCACCCTCGTCGGGCGGGAATGGCCGATCACTCACGGTCATTCCCGGGCCCCTCCACTGAGGGAGGGGCGTGCGGGGCCCGCCATAAAGGTGGGCAATCGTCGGCGGAGGACTGGGCGTAAAGGCTGTGCCGGTTTCCCAGTCCTCCACCATAAAGACGATGCGGGAGTGCGCTGGTTTATTTTAGTGGGTATACCGGGCTTGCCCGGGGAGTCCCACATAGCCCGTCCATTCCCCCGATGGGCGGGTATGGGTAATGCATTTTTTTCCAGCGTTATCAAAAAAAAAAAAAAAAAAAAAAGGGTAGGGTAGGGTACCGCCATCCGCAGGCCCCAACGGGCCATTGCACAGCGGGTGGCGAGGGCCTACCGGTCGGTAGGCTTCGCGGCGGCGTGCGCTCTGGCGGGTACGCCTCCGTGGGAGTTGGAGGCATGGGTGCTCGCCAGAGTGTACTATTGGACGGCGCGGCGGAAGGCGCTCGGGGAGCGCCCCGCCGCGGAAGAGCGGGAAGCCGTGCGGCGGGAGGCGAGGGACGCGATAGTCGTCCACTGGACGGAGGACCTCGCCACCGCCACCTTTGGCCGCCGGACGTTGGACGCGCTCGGTCCAGTCTTGCAGGGCTGGCTCGAGCGTCCCCACGGTTTCCTCTCATTCCGTTTGGTGCAGGTGTTGTCCGGACATGGTTGTTTCGGAACGCACCTGCACCGGATCCGGAGGGAGGAAACCCCGGCGTGCCACGACTGCGGCGCGGAGGAGGACACGGCGCAGCACACCCTCGAGGTGTGCCCAGCCTGGGCGGAGCTGCGCCGTGTCTTGATAGATGTTGTCGGGCAGGACCTCTCACTTCCCAGTGTGGTCAACTCCATGCTGGGGAGTGAGGAGGCCTGGGCGGCGGTTGCCTCCTTTTGCGAGGTAGTGATGTCGCAAAAGGAGGCGGTGGAGCGTGCGCGGGAGGATGATCCTCTCGCGCCACCGCTCCGCAGGCGGAGAAGGGGTGGGAGAAGGCGGTTGTTCGATCGTCTCCTCCCAACTCCTGGTGGTGACTAGCGGGCGACAGGCGCGGGGGCGCCTTTCGTCTGCATTGCGCTGGCCCTCGAAGGGCGGGAATGGCCGAGCACGTGGTCATTCCCGGGCCCCTCCACTAAGGGAGGGGCGTGAAGGCCCCGCTGTAAAGGCGGGCGGTCGTCGGCGGAGGACTGGACGTAAAGGCTCTGCCAGTTTCCCAGTCCTCCTCCACTCAGAGACGATGCGGGAGTGCCGCTGGGTTATTTTAGTGGGTATACCGGAACTTTCCGGGGAGTCCCACATAGCCCGTCCCCATTCCCCCAATGGGCGGGTATGCGTAATGCATTTTTTCCCAGCGTGATCAAAAAAAAAAAAAAAAAGGGTAGGGTAGGGTGGGGTGCGGGTCAGGTAACCTCCACGTTGGCCTAGTTGGTTGCTGGTCTCTTTCGGATACGTCCGGGGGGAAGAGCAACCCGCTGGGCTGGTGCACCCTGGGCACCGTCAATAACTTCCCATTCGTGGGTTCTTGTTGGCGGTGGCGAATACCTGACGGGGGGGAGGGGGGGTTGGCGTCGCTCTGGGTGTTCCCCTGATTAGCAGAGGACACTCCAGATGCGACGAAGGGGTAGTCTGGGTAGGTAGGTTAGGTTGGGGTGGGTGGGGTAGGTTAGGTTTTGTAGGACAGCGGTGGGGCTCGCTTCCTGGCCTCTGGGCGGGCCGCCTTCCCCTGCGGGGGGGAACGCCCGGGGCACCCCAGCTCTGCACCCTGCACTGCCCGGCTCTGCAGTGACCGGCTCTGCCCGCTCTGCACCTGGCTTTGCACTCGGCACTCGTGCGGTTTGAGTTCACCGAGTGCACTGACCAGCTCTGCACCCTGCTTTGCCCGGCTCTGCATCCGGGCTTTGCCCGCTCTGCACCTGGCTCTGCAGCCCGGAATCTCGCCTGTGGGTGGGGGTGGCCGCGGCTCGGGTGCGGGAAGTGGGCCCAAGAGGAGGTAGTGACTTGTCGTTGCCGACCCTCCTTTGACGTGGGATGGTCGGCAGGGACAAGTCAGTGGAAGGAGGAGGCGGCGGAGCGTCGGTCTCGACGCTTCGCCGCACACGCGGAGGGCGGCGTCTGGCCTTCGAGGGCCAGATGCCGATACGTGGGGGACCGTTAGGTCCAGTGCGGTGGAGGGTACGGCGCGGCACACCGTCTAGGTGTGCCCAGCGGGGGCGTAGCTGCGCCGTGCCCTGAGGAGGTAGTAAGGTGGGTCCTCTCGCTTCCCGGTGTGGTGTATTCCATGCTGGGGAGCGGGGAGGCCTGGGCGGCGGTTGCCTCCTTTTGCGAGGACGCCATGTCGCAAAAGGAGGCAGCGGTGGGGGTGGGAGAGGGCGGTTGTACGATCGCCTGCGCCCACCCCCTGGTGGTGATTAGCGGGCGGCAGGTGCGGGGGTGCCTGTCGTCTGCATTGCACAATCACCACCCTCGTCGGGCGGGAATGGCCGATCACTCACGGTCATTCCCGGGCCCCTCCACTGAGGGAGGGGCGTGCGGGGCCCGCCATTATGGTGGGCAGTCGTCGGCGGAGGACTGGGCGTAAAGGCTGTGCCGGTTTCCCAGTCCTCCTCCACACAGACGATGCGGGAGTGCGCTGGTTTATTTTAGTGGGTATACCGGGCTTGCCCGGGGAGTCCCACATAGCCCGTCCCCATTCCCCCAATGGGCGGGTATGCGTAATGCATTTTTTCCCAGCGTGATCAAAAAAAAAAAAAAAAAAAGGGTAGGGTAGGGTAGGGTAGGGTAGGGTAGGGTAGGGTAGTGTAGGGTAGTGTAGGGTCGGGTAGGGTAGATAAATGTTTGGTCTTTTTATGGCAAAACAAAGTTTGCCGGGTCAGCTAGTATAATATAATAATAATAAGAAACCGCTGGTCCCCGCAGTCATTTATATATCTGTGGAAGTAGTGACAGGTATTCAGAAACCAGAAAAACTGACCCGATTCATGCCAAGAGCTATCCGGCATGTCCTAGAACTAAAAATTCGAAGATATATGACATGCACCACCTGGGCCCTCGTGGTGGTTTACGGCCGGCGGCGGCGGACCTTTCCCTGTCACAGAGACGAGGCCTGTTCCCAGCAAGCGAATCATTAAAAGGCTGATGATGGTGATAATTCTACACATACGCAAGACCTCTATTATACCTCTATCATTTTAAAGAACCCGTTCTATCCATACGCTAAAACTCAAACATTTTCGTCCTGAATTTAAACAAGAGCTATTCCTGTCCTCATTTTATATTAGTTTACATATACAAGGACTTCAGGACAGCGAACCGACACAGGTTCAAAGCACTGGCAGAGCTTTGAACTGAAGTTTATTTGAAAACTGAATATATTTAGGTCAGGAGATAGTTGAACTGTATTATTCAGTTTATTTAGCATATTGACTTTTTAGCAGTTTTATGAAACTATTTATTTCTGCTTAAATGGGTAGGATATTTTTCATTATTTTATGCAACACTAAGTTTTGCCCGTGACTTCGTTTGCGTAGCATTAGTACTTCGAATAGCCTGTTTTTAGGGTTCCGTAACCAAAGGGTAAAAACGGGACCCTATTACTGAGACTTCGCGGTCCATCTGTCTGTCTGTCTGTCTGTCACCAGGCTGTATCTCCTGAACCGTGATAGCTAGACAGTTGAAATTTTCACAGATGATGTATTTCTGTTGCCGCTATAACAACAAATACTAAAAATAGAATAAAATAAATATTTAAGTGGGGCTCCCATACAACAAACGTGTTTTTTCTGCCGTTTTTTGCGATAATGGTACGGAACCCTTCGTGCGCCAGTCCAACTCGCACTTGGCCGGTTTTTTATATCACCCAATAATATTATAGGTGTGTGGGCCGCCTTACTTTGGTTCACCATGCAAATTTTCCACCCAAGGGGGTTCAAGTTTGTACCACCGTATGGATGATTACCTGGATAAAATCTATCTTACTAAGAGTATGTAAGGATCGTAGCAGGTGGCGTTCGGTAGTTTCTGCCCATCCCTATAGGAAAAAGGCGTGAGTTTATGTACGTATTTATGAAATATTCGCCGTTTTAAATATTGATTCATTCCTGAGTTCCTAACCGTAAACGTTAGAACAAATAGATGTCATGATTATTCCTCAAAAACATACGGAACCAATACTCCAGTCAGATTCTTCATCGCTTATAGTATATCTTCCTTACAATAAAAATAACTTAACATTACCAGAGACAACCAATGAATGACAAATTCACTATGATCATTTGAGAGTTTGAAACAAAGAGGTAACCTCTTTTATCTGTTCTGTGGTTTGACACATACGTTCAAATTTAGAAGTTCGATAGACGAATGAAAAAACATCTGAATATCTATGATGGGAATTTAGTAAGCAAAGAATTCACTGTTAGGCACTTGTCCCACCGCCGACGATCAGCGAGTAGCGAGTAAAGCTAGAAACTCAAACGATTTGGCGAGCAGCGAGTAGCGAGTGTGTACTTCCGATAGTTTTACCGCAAGCGAGTGATTTTGTGCGATGGGCGATTACTCGCACCTTCGCTCGGGGCGGCCGCACTGTAGGTAGAAATGACTGCTGGTTGGTCTCTCGGCGTTAATTCTGTCAGCCAAGCGAGCAAGCGAACATCGGTTAGCGAGTATTGATAACTTTGATAGCTCTTTTTGCTGGCAGTGTTAACAGCCAGCGATCAACTCTGCCAGTCTCTTTTATTGACACAGGAACTTATATCTTTTGTACGTTTATCCAGCAAAAAAATAGTCAAGAGCTAACCGCGGCGTTGCTGGCGGTGGGACAAGTGCCTTATGGGAGTTCAAATCTGTCACCAAGTTTTGGCGAACATCTGTTTGGATATTTTTTTTTGGATTTCAGCGCTGTCGCGTTAAAATATACTTATAAAAAATGGAAGATTGAGATACTTTTGTAATTTTAAATTAACATTGTGTAAGTAGTTTCCGCAGGTCTTCGTTGATCCCTTCTTGAAGAATTATTAGCAGAGAGTATAATCTCATTCTTGTATCGGGGTCGATTCTGTTTCACTCAACCGACATTCCATCACTCTGTAGAAATGTATCGGATCTTCTCGAATATTCCCAACTATGGGTTAATATCGCCTTTAAACATAAACTGTGCTATTGTATTTGTATGTTTTTTATGTTTTGTGTACAATAAAAAATAAGAATTTCTCTTGTTTTCAATAAATTTATCTGCCGAGTCTTTTACCAACCATGTTGCCAGTCTGGTACTGGATGCAGCTAAGTACCAGTATTTTATTTGGAGCGACTGCCTATCTGACCTCCACAACCCAGTAATTGGGTAACACGATACCCCGTGGCAAGACTGGTGTCAGATCTCAGGCTTCTAACTACCCGTAACGACTGTCAAAGATCTTCAAATGACAGCCAGGACCAACGGCTTCACGCGCTTTCCGAGGCACGGAGGAAACCCGGTATGTTGAAATGGTCACCCATACACGGACCGACCTCGTCAAGCGTTGCTTAACTTTGATGATCGACCAGTGCGGCTGTTATTATTTAGCCACGAGCTAAGGACGAATTAAGAAAAATAAAATTAACAGAATACTTACTAGTTTTCCTGTCATGTTAACATTCCTCTGTAGGATAAGATTTTTATCAGGAAAATATTCTTCAGGTGAAAACCTTTCGTATCTATTCCCGTCAGTTACTTATCGCTTTAGTAGGCATTTAATTGGCGTCGATTCCAAAATACAAAAACAAAAATTGCCCCTTTACTAAAAAAGCTTTTTAAAAAAGCTCTTTGTCTTATCGTGCATTGTCATTCAAACCAAAATGGAATGCGAAATTGCAGCTCAATTGTTTGGGGCTAACTGTTTTAAAATTCAGTTGCAAGATTTGACCTACAAATAATAACTTACTAACCAGGCAAGTTAAATAAAAGCTTGTAATTAGATAATTTACATCGCCTACCTACTGACACAAAGCTTGAGAAAAGGACAGTGATATAATTATGGTGACAGTTGAGAACAACTGACAGATGTCAAATTAGTTTATAACCTAGGGAGTATAACACTATTGTATATCTAGGATCATACATAGGATCCTATCTATATGGTCCTAGATAATATATTATGACCTCTAGAATCATATAATAATATGTGTATTATAATAACATAGTTTTTTGATCAAATTTTTTGTCATATTTGGCTGCAAAGGAGGATAAGTCGGTTTTGTGTACTACTATTATTTAGGCAGTGTGTAGTGCAGTGTTTCCAAAAATCATTTAAGAATTCCACATCCACTGAGCATATTGTGAACTTACGCCAAAATTTCGTTGTACTTGCTTTATTCCGACAGTAAAACCGTCACAATTATTGTGACGGTTTTATATAATATAATTGCCTTAGAATTTAGAATATGCCAGTAGCAAAACTGAAAAGTTAAAATTCCCGACTGCCTAAAAAGCGAACTAAAAAGACGTAAACTAGAATAAAACCATGCTGTGCAGTCGGAGGATACATGTTCGCGAGCTGCACAGCATGTTTTTTTTCTTTTCTACGTCATTTTAGTTCGATTTTTAGGCAGTTGTTTTTTTTAATTAACACTTTTTAGTTTTTTTTTTCGTATTAGATACATTTAAACATTTAAGTATTATATATTTTTGAAATCAACTCTTAAAACCCTTTATTTTGATACGCAACACAATGGGTTTGGAGAAAAAAAAAACTTGACCCATCAATAAAAATTCACCAAGATAAAGCACATCAAAGTTCGGGTAACGTTCGTTACATTCAGGTAACTTCCATGTTAAAAGTGTACCAAGGCATGACGTCATGCGATATTTTAACGCACTGTATCGTCATCATTTTTGTGAACGTTACAAAAGACAAAAAAAATACATGTCTAATATCTTTTAGAAATTGACGGACAAAAAAATGTTTTTTCATCCCACCATCTCGGAAAGAGTATTTTTAATCTTCAATATCTGAGTGGAAAAGCCGTTTTTATTCACTAGAGGATAAATTAAATTGAATTTAGAACATCGTGTGCACTAAGTTTGTGAATTAAAAAAAACATTAAACCTATTTACTGCTACCTCTATGGTGCCGAATATATCATACAACTTTTTTTTAATTTGTTAAAAACTCAGACTCGGAACCTTCTTGGTGTTCTTTTTTCAATTTGCTTTGTACGCGGTTCTAACCATGGTATAATAACATACTCCGTATACTTCGCCTGGTATTCTCTTCCCAGGATGGCCTAAGACTACGTCACGATAAGTGTTACCATTGATTGTCCTTTTAGAAAATTTAGGTACTTTCTCATGTAGTTAATGAAAATAAAATAAATTACTAACTAGAATAACTATTTAGTAACTCATGTGATTCATCTATTTATTGTTAAATTTATTTGTATATTGAATGATTAGTTCATAATTGCTTTGTTAAGATAAAAATGCATTTTGCTCGGGTAATTCAATCACACACAGTTGCAACATATCGAATTGACAAGTGTCATACTGACAACTAGCCATTTCATCGCTATTGTCGTGTCACTCACACCTATAGCGTTGTTTCGCTCTGTGAGCAAAATACTGTGGTTCCCAAACGTTTGTGGTGAACCCGTGAACTTTGATAGATACACAATAAAAATTGTTAATTGTTCCGTGAACTATAAAAACAGAAGTATAAAGGGCGGTATAATAAGGTTTTTAGGGTTCCGTACCCAAAGGGTAAAAACGGGACCCTATTACTGAGACTCCGAGGTCCGTCTGTCTGTCTGTCCGTCTGTCTGTCTGTCTGTCTGTCTGTCTGTCACCAGGCTGTATCTCATGAACCGTGATAGCTGCACAGTTAAAATTTTCACAGGTGATGTATATCTGTTGCCGCTACAACAACAAATACTAAAAACAAAATAAAATAAATATTTAAGGGGGGCTACCATACAACAAACGTGTTTTTTTTACCTTTTTTACGAAAATGGTACGGAACCATTCGTGCGCGAGTCCGACTCGCACTTTTAGCCGGTTTTTTTATTTTCCCAATGAAGAGACGCTATCATATGCGTGGCTTCAATTTTGTAACTAAATTCAACTAAAATAACTGGTATGTGCCTTTCTATATAATATTAATTTTTCTACGCGTTGTAAATTCCATAATTTAAGTCATAGTTGTGTCAATACGTCTTTACGCCCGAACTTATTAACCTAACATATAATAATATATAATTAATTTTTAACTTTTTTTAGTCAAGTCAAGTTTAGTGGGTTTTCGTCCCAAACTAAATAAAAATACTAATATGCAAACAATTCAAAAAAAGCAAAGTAAATAAATACAAAAAGTATCAAAAATGACGATTTATTAAAAATTATAAATATGTTGTACCTATTGTAATATTTTTATCTTTTTCCCCACTAAAAAAGTTTGAGAACCGCAACGCAATCGATGACGTAGTCTTAGGCCAATCACGTGACCTAGCTGTCACGGGAGGAGACTACCTTGTCTTATTATACCATGGTTCTAACCATCTCCCTCTCTCTCCAACATTCACGCCAAGGGAATCCGATGAATCGGTACAACTATTAAGTATGACAGATAGTTTACCGAAAAACAGTACACAAGTGACTAACACCAATATTACAGTACCAAACAAAAATATTACACTCAATTTAAATAACTGTAGCAACGTTACTTTAAAATTTTCTTAATTATACCTTAGTATTATTTTGTTATAATTTAAAGATTATTCTGTAATACTTACCTGTCATAATGTAGTAATTAATACCTAAACTGAAATAAAAGTGTACCTATCTTGTGATTGTAAACGTTTTTTTTTTGCATTAAGTCATTTCCTCGCTGAGGTGGAATGAAAAGTTAACCTCGTGCTCTTTTGATTCCCTCGCTAACGCTCAGGATTCTAATTTTTTTAGAATAAAAATTTTAGAATCCTTCGCTTGCTCGATCATCAAAATTGAACACGCGGTTAAAAAGCAACTTTGCACTCTTGTATAACAAATAACTATTATTCGTCTTCCCTATTTTATGGATGGATTGAAAATGAATTTGATAATTCAAGTAACATCAAATATGGCAAGACTAGGGGCCTTATACCATGACGTGTTAAAACTATTTTTGATTTTTGTCTATATTACACTATCATATTATATGATTCATAGATCTATGATCGTAGATATATATGGGTTAAAGTATGAAATTGCCGATTTGAACTGAAAAAATGAAATTAGTATTTTTTTTATTTTACATATTTATTTAATCAAAATAATTACCATTATTATCTATACATTGCGGCCATCTAATAGGAAGGTAATTTATGCCTTTTGCGATAGAACTCTGGTGATCTAGATTCGACAAACTGTGTGAAAGCATTTTGTACTGCCTCCTGAGAAGAAAACTTTTTATCACGTAGAAAATTGTCCAAATCACGAAAAAAATAGTAGTCCGTTAGAGCTAGGTCTGGCAAATACGGAGGGTGACGAATGGTTTCTAATTGCAGTTCCTGTAGAGTTGAAACGGTTTCTCGTGGTGTATGAGGTCTCGCGTTATCATGGAGCATTAATGGTGAAGATCGATTCATGAGTCGGGGCTGTTTCACTGCTAGTTTTGCTATTATTGTACGTAGTTCAGCACATTAGACATCTGCCGTTATTGCTTGACCAGATCGGAGAAAGCTTTAGTGAATAACACCATGCTGAGACCACCAAACAGTTACCATTACCTTTTTATTGCTAAGCTTTGCTTTAGGACACTGTTGCAGCGTTTGACCTGGGGTCAGCCATTGCATTTTTCGCTTACGGTTATCGTAAAGAATCACTATTCATCACATGTCACAATTCGATCCAATATTCCGTCATTTCTGTATCGATTCAACAAGGCAACACAAGTTTCAACACGCGTTTCTCTCTGCAGATCAGTCAAATCAAGAGGCACCCATTTTTCATATTTCTTCATTTTATTGATTTGACGCAAATAAGTCAATTGTCGGTAAGGTAATGTTAAACCATGCCGCTAATTCCTGGGTTGTTTGGCTCGGATCGGCTTCCACCATCTCTTTTAATTCATTGTTATTCACCTGTGTGGTGTAACGTTACGTATAGCCCAGTGGAGCTATACGTAAGCCACGTTAATAAAGTTAAGTTAAAAATAAAATAAAATAAATAAAAAGGATATAGGAGTATAAAACTAAAGGGCCGGCTTTGCGTGACGTGGGCAGGTATCCAGGCAGCAGGTCGGGCAGGAAGTCGTAGAATGTCCGAGGTAGACAGGTGAGCAGACACCACGACGGACAAGCAGGCAATCGGGCAGGTAGGTAGCAAAACGGTAAGGCAGACAGCTGGACGGACTGGAACTATTCAAAACGTCATGGTATGCTCGAGAGAGACACGTGAGCAGGCACCACGACGGTGTAGCAGGCATACGGTCAGGAAAGGCAGGCAGGTCAGCAGTGAAATGACTAGTAGCCAGATACGTAGGTAAATCATACACGGTATAACACTCACAGTATATATTTTAGAGCACTTCAGAAAATAATAGATTTACATAAAAGTTTCACAGGTTTTAAGAGTTTTCAGAATAGAAAAAGACATTGTATTCCAGTACACCGTATCACCCACTATCGACGTTCAGACCAGACTCAAGACTAAAAAACTGAAGCCCGTTTTTCTTTCGTTCTGCCATCTCTTCTAAATTTCATATTCAAATCTCAATAAGACCAGAATGAATAAAAAACGGCTTTACAAAGGCGGGTCAGTCTGCACTAACCTTACAATAATGTACAACTAGCTTAAGGAAAGGTCTAGCTAGTCCATGGTACCTATGGTATGTCTATGGCTTTAAGAAAATAAAATAGACAGCCAGATGTCATGTCAGATGAAAATGTCAGAGTATAAAAAAATCCATAATTTTGCAAATAAGCAATAGAAATTAAGTTAAAGAATACAAATCAATCAGAAATAACTAAAAATATGCTTTACAGGTAATAAGAATATCAAAGAATACTTATAAAAGAGTAACTAAAATTGATACAATATCAAAAGATATGAAGATGGTTTGTGGAGTGTTATGAAACGTAAGTAGATCTTGAATAAATACCACAGTGGGCGGTCTTTCACGTGGTTCGTTCTCCAAATCAAAGTTTCCATCACGAAAGCGTTTAAACCAAAATCGCACGGTGCGTTCATTAGCAGTCCCCTCTCCAAACGCAACATTGATGTTGCGAGCTGTTTCTGCCGCGTTTGTTCCGCGTCGGAACTCGTATCCAAAAATCACTCGAATTTTCGAAGTATCCATCTTTGTTGTCTATGCTGAATAAAAAACACAACTGAAAGTCGATAATCGCATTTTGCACATTTTTTAAAAGAAGAACTTCATAGGTACCATGTGAAAAAAGTTTCACTCTAAAATCTCAAACCATAGAGGTTCTATGTCAATTCGAAGTACCTATTACAATAAAACGGCAAATTCGTACTTTAACCCCTATTATAATCCCCTCCTTAGGCCTATATTCAAAGTACTTTTGAAGGCAACTAACTTCAATCCAAATATACAGTCGCCATGGTAACAAAAAATCCTTTTATGTAAATACACCCTTTATTATAAATTTCGACACAGTTTAATGGTTGTTTAGAACATATACGTATTCAAATTCTAGAGTATATAAATTCAGAGTCCGGTAAAAACTTTTTGACAGCTGTCATACAAAGCCCGTCTTTTATTTTTTTTTAAAGCGAGAAAAACAAGTAGCCTGAATGAAGTTTATCTGGCAAAATTGGCACCATTGTGAAATAACTAGATATATTTATTATTCTCCGCTGTAATATTCCTTCATAATATTATAATCTATTTGAATTGCAAGTATCTAGTGCATGTAAATATAGACCAGTACTGGTGCATATAAACTGGGGAAAGTTGATCGTTTGCGTCATCACTGGCCTAGCCCTCTTGCATTGTTGTTGGCGACTCAAACGTAAGAATAGCTGTATTTTACAAGGTTCATGCTAAATTCTGGTAATAATATAAATAAATTTGCTTCTCGGTAATGTTTATTGTGAAACGCAAAAGGAATGAGCAAGGACCATGTTGAAGACCGGACTTACGTATCGCACGTAGATTGTAGTAGGTTCAAGCCCAGGCGGACACTTTAACCTTGTGTTATTTATTTTATCACTATGGCTTTCAAAACGGTGAATGAAAACATCGTGAGGCAACAAGTTTGACCCGGAATCAAAAATTCGAAAACATATGAGGATTAGGACGTACCCAACATTTGCTTAGGGATGGGGCAAACAAAAGTAAGGAAACTCGAAAAATTGTAGATACTTTAGACACGGACTAATGCCGCGTCCCCATTGAGCGCGGCGCCGTCACCGTGCAACATCACGACGCCGTGCCGTCGCGCCGCAAAACGGTGCGCCGTCCATTGCCCCTAATATCGACTGAATAGGGGCAATGGACGGCGCACCGTTCGCGGCACCGTGGTGCGGTGCGGCGGCGTCGTGACGTTGCACGATGACGACGCCGCGCTGATGATGTTGGGGACGCAGCCTCAGGCCTGTCGGGGATTCAGGGCAGCAAAACTAACCAGGGCTTCTTGAACCAGTATGCAGATAAGCAAGAGATTTTTTTAACACTCATCTGATAGTTAGTTCTCTTGAACAGTAAATGTTTAATTTCTAGTCAGGATGAAGGGTGGGGCAGGCTGCCACATCTGCCTCACCGTGAGTACCTTACCTATATTTGATAAAATCCCTGAGCTTAGACTTATATAAAATAAGGGTATCCACAAAATCCACACTGCGTACACGTGGTGAGTTCTCCCACTCTCTCTCTCAGAGTTCTAGCCAAGATGCAAACGTATACAAGTTACGAATCTCTTTCTACAATCGTTAACGCCTTCTATTTGTATGGTCTGACCACGTGACTTATCGTTCAGATGTTTGCTTGCATTCCCATACAATGATTAGTTTTCTACTAGCGTTATCGATTGTAGATTGTCAACTTGGCAACAGGTGCAGTGCCAATACCAGCAATGATAACGTTATAATACTTGAGAGAGGCTTGAGAGAGTTTAATAGCGGTTGTCAATTCATGCTCTCCATTGAAAAAAAACCAAGCCAAGTGCGAATCGGACTCGCGGTCCGAGGCTTCCTCATAAACAGCTGCATTCAACAAAATAATTAGGTAACATTACTGACGTTCATAAACAATGAAAGCACCGAACATTGCTCTACCGAAGGAACAAAATAAACTTAACCGATGGAAAACTGTTGTCCCCATACGTCGACATAGGTCGCGGTCAGTTTACCAACTTTCTTTATCGTAGCAACAAATTTACAGTTTTCAGATTTTTTTCCTTTACATGTGCTGTAAGACTTCTTCTTGCCAAATTTCATAATTCTAGGTCAACGGGAGTACCCTTTAGGTTTTTAATTCCCTAGCGATTCCTCAAATATGTGACTCAAACAGCTGTATCTTTTGATTGCGATGATTTAGAACTTAGATTTTTTCACAGCTCCAAAATAATACAGATTTGAGTATATCTTATTCATTGCAACTTGATATCTTCAGGAATTCCAGAGAAAAAGGTCTTGACACACGGACAGACAACGAAGTGATCCTATAAGGGTTCCTTTTTTCCTTTTGAGGAACGGAACTCTGAAAAGAACACGTCTAGCGCGGTGTTAGGTTTTGGAGTGCATTTAATTTTAACACCCTTGGCCCTTGTTGTTACTTGCAGTACATAACATGAAGCCTACATAATATTCCGCCTTTGGTTGACAGGTAGGAATGCTTCAGGCATTAAATCCGCCTATGTACTTTTATGTTGCATGAACTTTGAATAAATAAACAAATATTCTAGGGATTTAACTTACAATTATCCAAAGCCATTGATAATTTTTCAAATGCGTTCAAAACTTGAATCTAGACAAACCAAAGAGTAGGCAAGACAGAAACTTGCAACACTTGCAACATGTACAAAAAGAGCAGTATTTCTCAACGTTTTTCATTAGAGTAAGTGCAGTTGTCGGAGGCGTATCAAGTCGGGTGTAGCAAAAGTTACCTGGCAACTAGCCAGGGGAGTATTCCCCTGGTAGCCTAAGATCCCACTGCAAAAATCTGCAGATATTTTTGTTTAGTACTTAAATTAATTTTTAAAAATTATACTTTATAATAGAATAGATTGCTGTAGGGTTGCCTGGAAACATCTAACCGAAATCATCTTAATTAAGCAAATTGAAATGCTTCAAGTGAATCCAACGTCATTTGAAAGTAGGTGGTGCAGAAAATAGGAACAAATAAGATTGCCAGCTCTCAGCTAGCCGCAATCTGTGGGTTGTTAGTTTACCTACTAACATGGTAACCTATAAATAACGTCTCTCTGAGAGGTACATGATGTTGCATACGCACTCATAACACAGAAGAAATTCGGAGTGACGACAAACTAAAAAAAAATATTGCACTTAGATGTGGCCAGGCAACCCTGCAGTAATCTATTTTGTTTACTCACAAGAATCATGACTAAAAATGAAGATTAAGACGGTACCCTGTCCAAAAAATCGGCATGAGATATGAGCATTCCTATTGGTCTAGCGGCACTGGTGGCGCATGAATTACAGTAGTGAATACGCCCAGATTTTAGAATAAAATCTTTATAAAATCGAATATAGGTCTTTTGAAAAAAAAAAATCTACAAAAATGTTCGTTTTTAAATTGTCTATCCATTAGTGTTAGAACAAAAAATAATTAATGAAACACTTTACGAGGAGATGCATAATATCAATAATTATTTCTCATTTTTATGTTTTTTTGGAAGGAGATTAGTGAAATATATACAACATTTAAAAAAAAAACTAAATCTACCATTTTAGAATCAATATTATGTAGAAATTTAATGTATTTTTATTAATTGTTATTTTTTTTTAAATAACGAGTAAATAGCTCCTAAAAATAGCACAAAAAACGGCTTGCGCTGCTTTTTGCTCGGGGTACCGCCTTAATCAAAAAAATTAAACCTGCAGATTTTTCAGTGGGATCTTATACTATGGAAGTTTTTATTCTTATATGGAGTTCGATGTTTGAAATTTTTTGAATAAGAATAAAATCATGTCAGACTTGAAGAAGTTAGTAGACAAAAGTTGAAAAATCTTTTTTTACTTTGAATGTTTTTTTTTGCCGCTTCGTTGCTGTAGGGTTCTCTACAATTGTCTAAACCTTCACCTTATAGATTGGAAAAAAAGTTAAAATGTATGGGAATGTCAAACGCTACCAAAATGTTACGAGATCAATCCGGTACCATCTTGGCATTACGACTAAGGCCTTCGCTGATATATCAATGTATCAATTGACACACAATATCTAGAGCCTCTGGAGTGGAGTATGAGAATTGTAATGGTCTTCTGGGTATTACGGGAATCCATTAGTTACGAGAAGCATAGGACAAATTGGTTAACGTTTAGGGGACCTGCGTTTAGCTGTGGACATCTATTTGCCGAAGTGATGTTGAATTTTTTTGCTCTCTAAATTCAATTAAAAACTTCGGTAGACACCACTACCTAAAAACACGTGTAAATGGTAGTTATATCTACCGAAATTTTCGTCATCGTTAACAGCATTGACGGGATCACGAAATTTTATTTAAAAAATAAACGCACAACCAGGAAGCCTTGCAAAAATATTTGCTTAATTTTAAGTACCTAAGTCAAAGTCAAAGTATTTATTCGTGTGTTTTCCTACCTAGTTCACGCTAATGTCAAAAGTCATAATATATATTTTATTACCTAAATACCTACGCTTTACAAAGTAGGTATTGATAAAAAAACTCAACAAAACAATTATGTACCTTTAACCATGACTTAATGTCATTTGAATGGCAATATAATCACACACATACATGACATATTTTTTGTTAACTAATCCTTTCAAAAGGTAAAACAGATGTTTACTCGTGCCACCTACTCTACTAGGTCACTCTCCTGCCGTCTTAGCGCTATGATACGCTTCCGAAGTCACGTACGCAACTACAAAAACTTTTATCTTTAATTCTCAACTTTTTTAGTCAACACATAATGTCTAATCTTTCTTTTTTGTGGCCTTCTTTTTAGTAAAAAAGTTTTATGTTCTAATAGCACTGGCTGGTTAAGAATTTATAAAGATCGTCGTAACTGGATTAAAAAAAAAATATGTCATTTTGACAGGTGGTTTTGGAGGGAATATTTAATTGATGAATAGGCAAATTAAATAATGAATTTATTGTTGACACGGCTGCGGCTGTGCGGTACTTAGGATCTATATTGATTTTAATTAGCTATTTAATAAATAATCGGGCGATAAATGATGTACCTATACCTAAATTGGGAAAGGAAAATCCGCAATGATAACCTTTTAATAATTGAGGATTATGCCCGCACCGAAATACCTACACTGATTTGTTAGCAATACCCATTAAAGTAAATTTCTTTATTGATAAAAATGTGGATCTGTTGCGTTAGACTTCCAAAAAAATACGAGAGATTGAATGTAAAGACTTGAGTTTACATTAATTGTGAGTACAGCTAAGGAGTGGAATTCCCCGACGGAATCTGTTTCCTTGATAGCTATATAACCTGTAGGTCTCGTAAGTCTATAGTGAATAGGCTACTGCTAGGCAAGCGTCAGGTGAGATCCATATTAATAAATTTTTAAATTCTACAATACAAATTCCTAGATAGGTATCAAAAGTTTCTTCGTAGAACTACGATTATTTCCTGATACCACAAACGCAGGTATTTTTATTACGCGGTAGCACAAGTATGCCATTCATTCGGGCGATCGTAATCAAATTTTTTCCCTACGTGATAACTGACACGAGTCAAACGATCAGCATATTTAGAAAAGAACATGCCAAGCGATTTAGAACCTTATTCTTAACTAACTTCACAATATATCTTGACACGCGGCAAATTATAGAACTAACTTAGAATATATGGATTTTGACAGCTGGCTGTCATATTTCCTTGACAAGCAGCGCCATTCGGAACGGCCATTCTAAAACTGTCATTAGAACAGTTTTAAGCGCCATCTTGGATTTCGTTGTCTTTAATCTGTCACAACTTGTAAAAAATGCGTTCACAGTTTTTTTACGCGTTTTTATGAATTACTGGGAACTACGAATGAATCACATTATATGTATTACGTAGTATTATAATTATAATAAGGTGTCATGGAATTCTTAGTTGATTAATTAATATGACGCAATATTACCGATAACTTTTTAAACACTGGTACTCTAGCTGAATCCGGTAAGACTGGAAGCCGACCCCAACAACAATTGGGAAAAGGCTAGGCAGATGATGATGATTACTGATAACTTTTGAAATCGTAGGCACGTTTTTTTTTCATTCCATGCTGAAATTATAATTAAAAATACGTAAAGAACTTTGTTTGTCTGTTGAGTTTTTACTGCTTATCTGCTGAGCCGATTATGATGAATTTTGGTGTAAAGATCAGTTGGACTTTTTTATGTCAGGTGTACGTCCCCTTGGAATAATTTCTAACTATCACGGAGGCGAAACCGCTGGCAGAAACTAGTCATCTATTAAAGCAAAAGAAACTATCTGTTATTTGAGTTTTTACTGCTTAACTGCTGAGCCGATTATGATGAATTTTGGTGTAGAGATTAGTTGGACTTTTTTATGTCAGGTGTACGTCCCCTTGGGATAATTTCTAACTATCAACGGAGGCGAAACCGCTGGCAGAAACTATTCATCTATTAAAGCAAAAGAAACTATCTGTTATTTGAGTTTTAACTGCCAAACCGCTGAAGCAGTTTTGATAAAATTACGCCGTTTTTGTGCAGATTTTAGGAGCTTTTTTTTAAAATAAATAATAGTTTAAAAAACTAAAAAAACCCGCTTAATAGAAATCAAACTAAAAAGTAGAAAATAATTTTCAATAAATTTAATTGAAGATTAGAGTGATCTAAATAAAAAAAATGTAAAAAAGCATGGGGTGCTTGATGCCAGAAGAAGAAGAATCATTTCGAAAATAAACTGCCGAGCAATGAAAAAGTTCCACCCACAAAATGCCGACAAACACCTTAATATCTCCTAAGACATAGAACCTAGCTTCATAAATTAAAAACTATTATGAAATCTCTATGTTATTATGCAAACTCTTTTAAATACTGATTTATTTGAATAAAAAAGTAGAAAAACAAAATTTTGGGGTTTGAAAATTTCGGAATACATTTGTTTCGTTTTTTGTTTTGCTTTTGATTTCATCCTTGTTTACGCCGTTGTTAAAGAATTCTTAAATTGTAAAGTCTTACGGCTCTCGTATAAATCATGCCTCTATCACCCGAGGATTGTACGAGAATCATCACTATGGTGGAATTGGGGACCAGCCAAAGAAATACGGCCAGAATAATGGGCGTGACACATACTGTCCGACGAGTGATCCAAAGGTTTAGGGAGACTGGATTAAACCTGAGAAGACCAGGTACTGGCAAGCCAAGGTGCACAACAGTCCGAGAAGATCGTTTCATTGCGGCAGTCATGTTAAGAAATCGACATCAGACGGGAGTTGCGGTGCAACAACAACTTCTGCAAATTCGAAGGGAGCCAATAAGCGAGTGGACAGTCAGGAGACGTCTTGCCGAAAAAGGATTGAAGCCTTACAGGCTAGCAAATGGCCCAAAACTGGAACGGCATCATAAAGTTGCCCGATTGCGATACGCCCGCGAGCATACAGAATGGGGTGAGGACGAATGGAGCAGAGTGATGTTCTCTGATGAGTCAAGATTTATGCTGTACCATCATGATGGGAGGAAAAGAGTATACCGACGACCAGGAGAACGTTTTGCACACATGTTTTGAAGAAAAAGTGTCACACCGCGGAGGTACCGTTCACGTGTGGGCTGGCAATCGAGAACGGGAACCGAATTGCTGTGATATACATCAATCAGATTCTCAATGAACAAGCTGGTCCGTTTTTGGCCAATATGGGCGACAGTGCAGTGTCATGCACGATAATGGCCCACACTGCTCAAGTTGTAAATGAGTATCTTCAGGACGTAGGAATCCACAAAATGGAGTGGCCAGCAAGGAGCCCCGATTTGAATCCTATTGAGCATGCTTGGGATGAGCTTGACAGACGTGTGAGGAAACGAGTTCCACCTCCAATTACTCTTCGTGACTTGAATTACGCGCTCATCGAAGCATGGGAGATCATTCCTCAGCATATGCTGAGGAATCTGGTATTCAGCATGCCAAATCACGTAGAAGCTGTATTGAGAGCACATGGAGGAAACACCAAGTACTGAGTTATCAAAACCTACGTTTACACCTAATAAAACCCCTACTTAGAGATTTGGTTTTATTTGCCAAATGGCCCCAAATTTTTAAAACATTTAATTTAAAATTTGAACACAATATTTACGTTTTTAGTTGGTAATATTCTGATGCGCTGTTAAATGTACTTCAATATTGCAGACGGCCTCATTAAGCTAGCCTTTCCCGTTTAGGTGTAATTTGGTGCTATGTCACTGGAACTTTTTCATTGCTCGCGAGAGTATCTTAAAAAGCACCCGACGCATTTTAACAAAAAAAAAAAATTGTGTTAATCACACTATAAATAATTTTCTACTTTTTAGTTTGGTGCAATTTTAACGCTTGTTTTCTTATTATTTTATTATTTTTTATTTCAATCGCTAATCTTCAAGATCCTGGCAAGGATAATGGGAAAAACTATTCAAATTATTTCATTGCCATTGTTCCTTGTTAAATGTGCAAATTTTCAAATGAAATCGACGTTTTCAAGAGGGTGAAAATCGCGTTCAAAGTTTCCGTGAAATAGATTCATAGATACTACATACCAAGCTAATAACAGCGTGTTAACAAGATCAAATGATATGATGTGCACTGTCTATTTGGAATTTCAGGCGGGTGAAACCGTCGTTAAAAGCTAATTGTTTTATTAGTAGGTACTGTTTGCTTGGTATTCCGATTTCCAGGACATACCCTTTGGTATGTAGATTATTTCTGAAAAATTCATGAAAAATATATTACAATCTGATTGTTTTTACTTGGGCAAATTCCCAGAAGCAGTCTAGAGCTTTATATCCAGTTAATGGTATTAAGCTTGTTCCTGTTTCGTGGGGCGCTACATGTGGGTATACGTATGCATTCAAAAAAGCTTTGCTGTTACCAGGGATCCGGCATCATTGGATCTAGATTGCGACCTAGATGTTGTAAGGCCAAAATTAATGATTTGAGATGCGGGCCGCAATTCCGTCATTTGGGGTGAAAGAACTCAGTCAGAAACGCAAAGTTATAATAATTTATGTACCAGTAAATTGCGAGACGTTGATTTTTCCCCATGAGTTTGAAGGGTGCAGTGTTGGATCATGTGGTTTGGCTGAGCATAGAGTTGTTCTGGATAATTTGTACGAGAAAATTGTAGAAACCCTATGCGCGACGGCTAGGCAATCTAAAAGGACATCTGCGGTGGCGCCGAGGCGGGGTAAGCGTGTGTGTGGTTGGAATGAGTATGTGAGAGACGCACACCGCGAGGCCAGGTGTAGCTTTCAGACCTGGATTCTGAACAATCGTCCCTCGTCTGGCCCAGTTTATGATGAAATGCATGAGAAACGAAAAGTCTTTTAAAGTCGATTGAAATTTTGTCAAAATAACGCTGTGCAAATTGTTATGGATAGGTTAGCAGAACAACGAGCTAATAAAAATTTTGGTAAATTTTGGAAGTCCACTGGTAAGTTGGATGCGAATCCTGGCCTCTCTGCGTGTGTGGAAGGTATGAGTGATAAGAGGGAAATTGCGAATATGTTCAATCCCCACTCGGTCCCTCAACTTTGGTGCATGATGATGGTCCCAGCTGTCGTGGTGTGCAACCTCTGATACGTTTCTCAACCAAGCAAGTACGTACAATCATAAATAGCATGAGCAGAGGCAAATCTCCGGGACATGATGGGCTCAGCATTGAGCACCTGAAGCACGCGGGTGTCCATCTGCCGCGGGTCTTGTCTATGTTTTTCACAATGTGTATAAGTCACGCGTACCTACCTGATAAACTAATGAAGACCATTGTGGTTCCCATTGTGAAGAACAGGACCGGTGACATCTCGGACAGAGGTAACTATCGTCCCATTTCTCTTGCGACAATAATAGCTAAGGTGTTGGACGGTTTGCTCGATTCTTGCTTAAGTAATTACACACATCTTCATGATGCACAGTTCAGGTTTCGCCTTGGACTATCAACTGAAAGTGCTATTTTAAGTCTCAAGCATACTGTTTAATATTATATAGATCGCGGGATTACACATATGCCTGTTTCCTTGATCTCTCCAAGGCATTCGGTCTTGTTTCATACGATGTGCTTTGGAGGAAAATGGGAGACAGGGGTGTACCCGCGGCAATATGTGGACTATTTCAGTATTGGTATGGTAATCAGAGCAACCATGCGAAATGGGATGATATAGTCTCTGAGCAGTACAGATTGGAGTGCGGGGTGAGGCCGGGGGGTCTAACGTCTCCCAGGCTCTTCAACCTGTACGTGGATAACCTCACAGTCGCACTCAGCAGCATACATGTCTGATGCAGGGTTGATGAGGTTAGAATCAACCACATCAGTTATGCAGATGACATGGTGCTGCTGGGTCCGTCGGCGGGAGCAATCAGGGATCTGCTTAAGACGTGTGAAGCCTACGCTGCCGCGCATGGCTTAAAATATAATGTAAATAAAAGTGAATACAAGGTCTTTGAGGTCGGTGGCAAACGCCGTGGAGAAGGACCAGAGTTGCTCGTGAACGGGTCAGCAATTAATTGGGTGTCCACTTTTAAATACCTGGGGCATTTTCTAGCTGCCGACCTCAGGGACGATGTGGACATTGAGAAGGAGCGTAGGGCTCTAGCGGTCCGGAGCAACAGGACCTAGTAAAAGTAACACTTTTCAAGGTTTATTGCCAAAGTCTGTACACGGGCAATCTATGGGTCAGATATACGAAGAGATCGCTGGATGGCCTGTGCGTCCAATATAACAATGCTTTCAGGATGTTGTTGAGACTGCCCCGTTACTGTAGCGCGTCGGAGATGTTTGCGCAAGCCCGTACAGACGGTTTCTACGCTGTTGTATGCAAAAAAACAGCGTTGCTACTGAGGAGAGTGAGGGAGAAAACGGCATCATGAAAACTATAGCTGAGAGCTTCGGCTCTCCGATTGTACTGCAGTTTGTGCATAGGTTGATTGTTACTAACACTAGGTAATAAGTTTTTCTATGTTACTAACGCTAGATAATAAGTTCTGCTATGTTACTAACACTAGGTAATAAGTTTTTCTATGTTACTAACACTATGGATTTTTTGTGTCCGAAATAAAGATATTCTATTCTATTCTATTTTAAAGGCATTCTTTATAATAATACTTGTTGGCCAAGGAGTATCGTGTTACTTTATCACTGGGTTGTAAAGGTCAGGGGAGTGACCATAAGCTCTTAGAGTCAGGTTATTCTGAGTGTGTGTAAGGGACAGATGTATATGACTTGTATACATCTGTCCCTTACACACACTCAAAATAACCTGACTCTAAGAGCTTATGGTCACCCCCCAGATAGGCAGTCGCCCCATGTTAAATACTTGTAGGGGAGACCGGGGCTAAAAGTGACGAGAGTAAATTTGTTCCGATGAGAATAGGAAAGCAAGTCACAAATTTAGCGATTCGTATGACGTTTGTCGCGAAACGTTATGACGTAATGCAGGAGCTGTTTTAGTTGCTTGAATCATGGTAGAATAGTAGTTATGGCAAAAAAACAAAATTGATAAAACAGCTAACCCCACGGCATAACGCCTTTGATTTTTTGTTAACTGTTGATAGTACACAAAAAATAAATACATATTTGATGGCACACATTCTTTTAGCGTGTGTGAACTGAGATTTAATTTTTGAAGAATATGTATGTATTTGAAACGACGGAACAACCAGCTCCGTAACGTTGTTAGTGGTTCCGTTTCGATCGATCTCAAAAAATGTTTTGATAAGAAAACTGTTTAACGATGCACAAAAGAATATCACCATTCAGAAACGCGAATAATCATTCTTTAAATATGTGCGTAAGCCACACAATATAGTACACTATTATCATAGCTCAATTTTGTTTTTTATGAAAATCAGCACGTTTAGCCCCGCTCTCCCCTACTCAGTTGAACCCGGTTGGACTAGCATTCGAACCAAACACAGTAAAAGACTAGGCAGAATGATTGAGGCTGATTCCACCAATGAAACTAATTGCGATTAGTTCAACTAAACTCAGTTTATGCAATCACAGCGTTCTGATTGATAGTTTCTCGTCGGTCTCAACTCAACCAATAAGAACGCTGTATTTGCATAAACTTAAAAGTAAACGAAGATAATTAACAAAACTGTAAGTTTAGATTAACTATAGTACATTATTGCAGCGGCTATTGTGGCCAAGGCTTGTATAGTACTTTTCTCAAATAATAAGCGGAAATTAAAACTAAGTAGTACCTTTTTTTTTTTGTGGGTGGGAATCATCCAATGACTTCTCCCGCTCTGAGTGAAGCAGGAGGGCGTGTCAGACTTTTACTGACTAAAACCCACCCGTGTTCCTTCAGTTGCTTCATTCCGCGGTAACGCTTTTTCAAATTTATCCGCGACCCAGACAGGCATCGGCCCTCACGGACCCCGTCAGTTCTGCTGACATCTCTTTGAGGCGCGCGTGGAACACAACGCTCCGTCGACGCGGGCCTGGTCCTTACCGGACGGCGAGCTACCCATTACTCGCCGCCTGCAAGCCCGCGCCTGCGGTGGCCGGGAATCGGCTTGCGACTCGCGACGCCCAGGGCGTCTCCTGCGGTGGCTAGGGGCGTGAGGGCGTCTCCGTTGCGTCTCCCTCACGCGTTCCGCCTCCTCCTTTGCGAGCATTACTGCTTCGCAGAACGAGGAGACGGCTTCCCACACCCTCTCGCTCCGTAACATGGCCTGAACCAGGGCTGGACGCGAGAGATTGCCACCGCCAAACTAAGTAGTACCTGGAACACAATTTGTCAAATACAATTACTTTTCAAAATCAATGACAAACAACGAACAACAATTTTTTTTTTCTGTCAAAAATGTCTCAGTCTGAATAGGTGACAGATTGTTGGCAAAGAAGGCTTCCGTTTTTGTGCTCACCGGTTGACGCCACTGGCGAGAAAGGTATTTAAACATAGCTGGTAAATGTTGTTATAACGCGCACGGAAGCAAAGTTTGAAATAAAATAATTTCTAATGCCGTAGAAGTGCGATTAAAGAAAAAATTGGATAGTACTTTTGTGCAGCCCCTTTTTTCGAAAACAAGGAAGATAACATTTTCCGGAACACAAATCTGTATTGGTAAAACCCGTACCTACCTATCTTAATTTGCCATGTTTGGAAAATGTTAACAACATTAAAAAAATTGTAGATATGGCTGGCCCTAACAGCCAAAAAACACTGGCATTTGACATTTTGAAGACCTTACTCTACACCTACGCTCCTACCGGAAAATTTAAACGCGGTAGCCCTCAATACACTTAAATGAAACTGGCAAATGGTAGGTTACCTATTTCCAAAGAGTACTGAGGTTCTAGACGAACTGTCATAGTATTTGCGATGGCGATGGTCCCTGCCCCATTGCTCCACACTAGGAATTTCTTCCTGTATCGTGGGTGCGTTTACAAACATATAAACTCACATACACAACACCCAGAGCCGGAACAACTATCTGTAGGTCATACAAATATTTGTTCCGTGCGGGAATCGAACCTGCGACACGCAGCGCAGCAGTCAATCGCTCAACCATTGCGCCAACCGTGCGGTTCCGTACCATTATCGCAAAAAACGGCAAAAAAATCACGTTTGCTGTATGGGAGCCCGACTCAAATAATTATTTTATTCTGTTTTTAGTATCTGTTGTTATAGCGGCAACAGAAATACATCATCTGTGAAAATTTCAACTATCTAGTTATCACGGTTCATGCGATACAGCCTCGTGACAGACAGACAGACAGACAGACGGACCGCGGTCCCGCTTTTACCCTTTGGGTACGGAACCCTAAAAAGCTTATTTAAAAAAATATTTTTTAATGAATATTTTACGTCGAATCGCTATGGCGACACTCTCGTTGATACAATAATAACCTTTGTCTGAGCCCGAGGTGTATTCAACAGTGCATAGACGCATTTTTGCCTAACTCGTTCGGGGAAGATAAAAATGATGTTTTATTAAGTGAATTTGTGATGCCAAATCATCATGATTGTGATATCAAAAATGTAAAGAACCGCAAGAGAACCGGGGTTACCGACATAGCCCGAAGAATTGCCAAATCTAAGTGGCAGTGGTCAGGGTACATTGCTCGCAGAAATGATGGCCGTTGGGGCAGAAAAGTTCTGGAGTGGCGACCGCGAACCGGAAGACGTTGCGTTAGAAGGCCTTGCACCTGGCCACCTGGTTGCGGGGATCCGCTGGATACGGAATGCGTCCGCGGGCCGGTCAATGTGGTAACGCTTGGGGGAGGCCTATGTCCAGCAGTGGACGTCTTTCAGCTGATATGATGATGATATCAGACAGCGGCACCTTGAGACAATGATTCAGTAACATCAGCGATGAGGAATAGGATACAGCTGAATAGATAACGTTACTTGCTTTAATTAGCCACTCAGTGCAGATACAAGATAAACTGCAACAGGTAATACTGTTCAGTTTTTATAAATAACGCATGACTTACGTGTTGTAAGATCGTGGGTTCGAACACAGGTAGGCACATTACTGAGACCCGAATACGTAAAAATCTTAACCCTGAGTTAGTTGCTAACGAGGCTAAATTAATATTTATCAAAATTACGACGGAGTTTGCTACTAACTCGGAGTTATTAAGATAACCCAGGGTAGCGCTAGTGGGCGTAAGTATATTCTATTCTTATTTTTATAGCTGGCAAATCCGACTTCTTAGATTGTCACGATTATAATTCGCTCAAAAACGGTTAAAATTTAAATTTTTGAGATTATCCCCTCAGAAAAACTGAACTGTCAGCTACCTATATAGTTATCTACTTTATACAAGACTAGTTTTTGTTAGCAGCTTCGCCCGAGCGCTAGTCGATAATTATCCCAAAGGATGAGTGGAGAACTTTTCTTATTAATTAAATAATATATGTGGAAGTCCATGTTATAAATAAGGGGCGGTGTTCGGGAAGTTGCGCCGTATTTGCTCATCCAATTTACTGCAGTGTCTCAAGACAAACGTCTGTGGCCAGTGTGTGGAAAGTAATTACTTATTATTTGGGACCGAGACGTGGTCGCTCACAATGGGCCTTATGAGAAAGTTTAAAGTTACCCAAAGGGCAATAGAGAGGGCTATGCTCGGCGTTTCCTTGCATGATCGCATCAGAAAGAGGATATCCGCAGGAGAACCAAGGTTACCGAAATAGCTCGAAGAATAGCGAAAATTAAGTGGCAGTGGGCAGGGCACATTGCTCGCAAAACAGATGGCCGATGGGGCCAAAAAGTTATGGAATGGCGACCGCGAACTGGAAGCCGATTCTTTGGAAGGCCTCCTCTACAAGGACCGATGATCTGTTTAAGGTTGCGGGAATGCGCTGGATGTGAGACGCACGGGACCTTTAATGTGGTGACGCCTGGGGGAGGCCTATGTCCAGCAGTGGACGTCTTTCGGCTGTGTGTATGTAGTCGTGTGTGTATAGTTTTTCCGTGATACAGTAACAAACATCTTTTCCTTCTTACAAACTTTCGTTTATGTATTGTAGGATAGGACTCCACTCGCATATAATTCGTACTTCAACCTTTCTTCTTCAGCCTATGTATTTTTTAATGTATACAATTTATTACTGTAAATTTTGATACAAAAAATCATTCAATAGTCTTTATGTGAAATGAAAGAAAAGGAAGTCAGTAATAGCGTGACGGGGGACAGCACGGTATGGAAGAAGAAAACGTTTTGCGCCGACCAAGTAACAAGGGATAAGGGCAGGAATATGATGATGATTCGAGTCTTTAAGAGAAAAATCCATCCATCCATCCCAAAAACATTTTCATTTATAGTAGGACTAGCTCCTGAAAGCGGCTTTGCCCGCGTGAAAAGTGTTTTATTATTACCAGGGAATTATACCGAGATGAAAAGTACCCTAAGTGCAATGCCAGACTATAATCTGTCCCTGTACATAATTTCATCCAGACTCGATTAGCCGTTCTGGCGTAATTGAGTCCGCATTTAAAATATTATAGTAGGAATGATCAGCACTCAAAAATCAACGGCCTACAAGCGCGGTCAAATACGACCTTTGGAATGTAAACCAAACCGTTTATCACTTTATCATCAGTCTATTATCTCCGGCTGGGGGCTCGTCCGTTGGCTTGCGACGGCGAGGCGGCCATCTTGTGACGTAGAACTATTGCACAATCGTCCCGAGGATGACTACACTACATCGTCGTATCTTGATTCATATGCTGATATACGTACACCAGGCGCCGCGCTTCCGTTTCGCTCGATGATTTGAATTATAAAGCTGATTTATGTCAAAAGAATTTTGATTATTTGTGATAAACGTTACTATAAATAGTCTGATTTATAACTATATAGTTACGTTATTGTATCGTGTTTTTTTTTATATTTTCCTTGTTTTTTTTTGGTCCTATATTATTAAAATCGTTGGTTGCAATTTGAAGATCTTTGACAGTCGTTACGAGTAGTCAGAAGGCTGAAATCTGACACCGGACAGACCAAGGGTTTTCGTGTTACCCAGTTACTGGGTTGTGGAGGTCAGATAGAGAGTAGCTCCATGTAAAATAATGGTACTCAGCTGAATCTGGTTAGACTGGAAGCCGACAATAGTTGGGCAAAAGTTTGGGCTGATTATTTTATTTTAAAGCTACGTAAACATCATCAAAACTACTAATCTGATATCAATAAAAAAACGACTTCCAAATAAAAACACTACAAATCAATTTGGAAGTCGGTAATATATTTTTGTTTATTTTTTCATTCAAAAACCAAGATATTTATTATTTTAACTAGGCCACCACTTTTGAACGTTACATTAAAATTAAAATTTACGAGGAATAAAAATTTATTCTATCATTTTGGTGGTACTTAGACAAGTTCTATAGTAAGGTACCTATAATGCCCACAGTGATACCAGAATATATTACCCGAATAACATGCCACTTGAACATAACCGGTGGAATGAGAGTGTACCAGTGTGAACTGTACACATCTGCGTACCCGTTTAGAGCATACTGGCGTGATGCTATGTTATGAAATGGTGAAAACAATAAACAGACATGCGATTTCAGCAACCCCGATAGATTTGCCGTCATTTATTGAAGAGTTATGATATAAATCTCCGAAGTTCTTCATCAGATCTTTACCAAATTTAAATGGGACCATTTCGGAATAAACTACGTTCGGAAAAAAAAAATGTAAATATGACGGAAATGCGCACGAACATACAGAAAAAATAAAAAATATCCGAATTACTTCCTCTTTTTTGGCAAGTCGGTAAAAAACCGGCTAAGTGCGTTTCGGACTGGGAGTTACAAAGAAAGACTTATTTACCAATATATTGGCATTAGTTAGGTTTTTTTTTTTTTAATTTAATTTATAAAGATTATAACCTAAGTTCATAATGTCAATGGGAAGTTAAAAAAATCATCGGAACTAAATTTTGTAATAAATAAAAAACTTAATTCAAAAATCAAAAAACCCGACTGCTTCAAAAGCGAACTAAAAAGTCGTAAAGAAGGAAAAAATCATGCTGTGCATTCGGAGGATACATATTCGCGGGCTGGCTGACCAAAATCTGGTGTATCCTCCGCCTGCATAGCATGATTTTTCCTTGTTTACGACTTTTTAGTTCGCTTTTGAAGCAGTCGGGTTTTTTGATTTTTTGAATTAAGTTTTTTTATTTATAACATTTTAGTTAGTTTTTTTCGAATTAGATTCATTTAAACATATAAGTGTTATATATTTTTGAAATCACCTCTTAAAACCCTTTATTTTGATACCCCACACGATGGGTTTGGAAGAAAAAAAAGTTTGGGCCCCCACATTATGGCACCTAAAATCCGCCATTTTTCTATTATCCAATTTTAATGTAGCCTATGACACTCGCAGGGTTAAGACGCATCGATTGACGTATGAATCATCAAAATCGGCCAACGCGTTTGGTCTCTGGAACGCCATATAGGAACAAACATACATACCTACATACTTACATACATACTTACATACATACATACATACTTACATACATAGACTGATAAACAATTTACCCTCCTTCGGCAGTCGGGTAAAAAGGTGGCTTCTCGTTACTTTATTTTCTATATTTTTAATATAAAAAATATACGATTTATCTTATCAACGAGCTCTAAACAACGATATATCATTCGATGGGGTAAGCCAACATTTTTTCTCGCCCCTCTAGCTATAATTATGGGAGCCCAAATCAAAAAAAAAATTTTTTTTCGACAATTTTTATAACAACATACTTATACAAAAAAAAATTAAGACTGTAAAACTTCAACTGTTTTGCTGTAAAACTTTTGTGATAGACGACGGACAAACAGACAGACGGACACCTAAGTGACAGCAATAGTGCTCCGTTTGGCCCTTCGGGTACGAAACCCTAAAAATACTTCATTGATAGTAAGCTATACAATTGCTGAGTAATATTCAAACCTAATTTTAATTCCCTATGATAATATCAACAACGGCAGCGAATCCGCTGGAAAATCCAGTTATTGAGTAATCATGAAAGCTTAATCTCTCTAAGATTTCATATCGTTATACACATGCATACTATGACTCACCTTCTGTGTATATATTATTTTGTTATTATTAATTTATTTATTTTATTTTAATCCTAAAATATTGTATGTTCCGTTTCCGTGAATGTGTCCGTAGTATTAACAGTGGCCTATCAGAATATCAGCGCAGAGTTACCTATTTTTTTATTTTTAATATTGTTGCACATGCTGAGATAGGAGCCTTTTTGGTCTCGCATGCGGTTATTTTTTCATTGTTTGTGTTTTGCTTATCTCGTGTCTCCTGTGCGGGTCACAAATAATAGTACATTGTTCACCGAGAGGAGAAAGTGTCCGATTACCGTCGAGGGTGTCGTTTGAAGCCCGAGCCGTAGGCGAGGGCTTTAAAACACCCGAGATCGGGAATCGCACTTTCTCTCGAGTGATACATAGTGCTTTATACTACACCTACGAGGAATTTACTTTTCTACGAAAACTGAATCCTCAAACAACACACAAATTGTAAATGGCGCCAATGGCGTCTGCAATTTTCACATGTTCTTTTTTCAAATTGTTTGACACCATCCAACACACAGCTAGTGGCCAGTGTGATTTTGCGAACTTGGAGATAAAAACTCACTGTAAAAACTTTTTGGCTTTTGATATTTAGGTTACCAGCGCATAGTCTTACCCAAAATTAAAAAAGAAAAACCACGTAAGAAATGGATTTTCATACACTTTTCTCTCCCGCTCAGATGCGTTTTCTCGCCGCATATTTGTTCGATATGCAATGACGTACTTTCTACCGTAAATTTGATAAAGTATCAAGGTACTTTCCGAGCAGGTGTAGTATAAATACATTTTCTTTCCTTCTTTCTTTATTTTCTATGACTGTACCTAAACATCATCATCTTCCTACCCATGTCCCATGTTACTTGGGGTCGGCGCAGCACGTTTTTTTTTTTCTTTAGCGTCCTGTCAAAAGTCACGCTTTCATCATCATTCTATTAATGTTCCCACAGCTTGGATACCTAGGCCACCTCTCTGTGAGAGGTAATGGGCTTTAATCCACAAAGCGGGCCCAGTGTGAGTTGGTGGATGTCACATGTCTTTTTTGATTCTCGGACATGCCGGTTTCCTCACGATGTTTTCCTTCACCGTTTTCAGAGCAGTGCTGATAAAATAATTAAGACAACCGCCAACTCCCTATTATTTCATAACAGAATTTAGAATCCATCTAAATGTTTTATGAATATGGGTCTGAAATTCGGGGTCTTCAAGTCAAGAGTGAATAGATTTTTTCTAGGCAAGTTTGCTTCACCGTCGTCCACATCATAGCTTACCACCAGGTGAGATATTGGTCAAACGTCAGCCTCTAATAAAAAAAAAATATTTTACAATGCATGTCCTCGAAAAGAGTGGTTTTCCAAGCAGCCAAACTGTGCGGAAAGTGTCACTTTTTTTCACTAGTGCTTTATACTTTCCTGTATTTTTTTAATTTTTAACTCCAACGTCAGCCCGACGCATAGAGTTTTTATTATTTGAGAAATTTTTTACAAATTAGTTATGTACAGATTATCATTCATATAAAAGGTAAAATAAAACTAATACTTTATTTTAGGCGTTTTTAATTACTCTAGATTTAGATTTTGAAAAAAAAAAAAATAATTTTAAATATTCATTAAATATGTTTGGCAGAACGTATATTTTGCTCGTGCCTTATTGCGTTACGATGAGACAGCTATTCGCACATGCGCAGTAGATATGCCCGAGGAACTATTAGTTAATCTGTGGATATGCTGAACGCGCTTGAATAAGCCCGCCATTTTATTAATTTATTTATTTCCTCGCACAATGCATAGTAAAATGTTGTATGATACACGTACGTAAGATGATTTCCGACTTGTGTCGATTTATCCACTCACTCGCTTCGCTTGCTCGTGAATAAAAATGCCACTCATCGGAAATCACCTACCTTCCGCACTTGTAGCATAAATAACTATTTTTTTTCTTTTTGTTCGCCCTTCTCGGGCAGGCTAAGGTCTTGGACCATACCGCCTCTTCTTCAGTGCAATTTTAACATTCTTTAGAATACGGGTGTAACAGATTCTAATGGTTTTTGGAGTATTTGGCAGCAAATCGTATCGAGTCAGCCTTCCCAGTAAGCTTTGCGGAGGTAGTCAATACTACAATAAAATTCTCCGCTCCACTATCCTGAGATCACCTCCGTCAATGATTTCACATATTGTCCAGTTGCGTAGACAGTTGAGACACAAAACTACACCAATTTTATATTACAATATCCACTAGGAATCAATTTGCAAATAATATTAACAGCCGCTGAACTTCACTCGAAAAAATCCCGCCCAAAAACTCCCTAAAAAAAATCACAATAATTATTTTATTTGTCAATAATATGATACATAGGCGCGATCATAATAGCCTCGCTCATACAAAAATATTTAAACAGTTGTTTCAAAAAGTCATATCCAACCTCATTTAATCCATCTTTCTTTAAGATTGCCTATGATCATAGAGCACAATACTACCAACACGTAGGATTCTGTGCCGACGTGACCCGAGATGTGTTGCAATTAACGACAGGTAGCATCTGACAGTTGCATCACGCGACTCACTTACAAACGAATGGACGCATGTCAGTAGTACCACTTGAGCTGAGAAACCCGCTCTTACTGCATAGAAATAAGGACGCAAATAATTCAATCAGTTAAGCGAGAAAAATCAGGGCCCAATTTTATTATGGGATAGTTACAAGTATTAAATGATATTTTGCAACTTATACGTTATGTTCCCTTATAACAGGGGACGAGCGAATTGGGCACAAGATTGTCTGTATCTCTGTTCTTAAAAATTCTTAATCGCAAAACCCAATCACACTTTTACCGACCAGGGAATCAAACCAAGAACTCCACAGTCATAAGTCGTGCTAGCACTCTAAACCCAATAACACTATGTCCAACACGAGATTCAAACCCTGGACCTAAGTTAGTCTCGTTCGGTAGGATCAAGCTCGCAGCAACTGACACTAATTTATGAAATTGCATACGTTATAATGTTTGATTTATGACATATAAGTTCCAATTGTAAATTTAATTTATAACATTGTATTATTTTAATTATTAATGTAATTATAATTCTGCATGTCTAAATTGGTAGAACATGGTTGACTGGGCATTCACTTGACATCTGGAAGTATATTTTATTTATGTACTGTATTGAGCAATAAATAAATTTGAATTTGAACAAAACCAGCGAGACAAATACGTCATCTCATTGCAGATCTTTTGTGAATAGATGGCCACTTGTTTCGACACCTACTTACATACGTCATACTGAACCATAAGGTAAAATAACCATACCGATAAAAGATAGAGGGACAGATGTGTGGGATTCCCGTCATCCAGACATACATTCATTATTCTTAGTATAAGAGTAATTAAATCAATTTGAAAAGATGCTTGTCTTAAAGTTTTCAGAAAGAATCTTCTTTAAGGATAATAACTGAAAAAAGGATAAGAAGTTAATGTAAAAGAAAAGACGGTAATTTTTTAATCAGATTGTGGGCATTTTAATTTAATTTACTTAACCACTTTAAGGAAAACATCGTATGTTTGCGTCAATTGGAAAATAATCGAAATTAAATAACGTAAAACATAACTGAAAACGTATCGATCCCCATAAAGATATTACAAAAAAACTACAAATTACTATTTATAATAAAGAAACAACATCAATTAATTCATTACAAAAATAGCGTCCGTTCTAAAATCAAAATCGAACTATGTATGTACTTGACCAATTATAAAAAATCGCTAAAAAAAAAAACTACAAAGAGAATATTAAATGAGTTTTCCAATCACACTACACGAAAGTATAAGGCTACTAAAGAAAATTCTCCCACAAGCGCGCGAAGTCACAGAGTACTCGAATCAGTTAGCCGATCCGAGCCATATATAAGGGGGTGCCAAAAAGGAATTGTTCATACTCCTAATACTACTCCCAAACGGATAAGAGCTCAAGGAATTTTGTATTTTTATATTCCATCGTGTGTTTTGTGCGAACGAGATTAACAAGGTTAGTTTTCTATTTATTTTGATTTCGAAGTGTTTTAACGATTAAGTTATTTGAATTATTTTTTGTTTAATTTTCTTTTATTTTGTTTATTTATGCTGTTTTTTTTGTGACTGAAATGTGTGATAAAATAATGTTTTCCAACATTCAATAAATTTATCATAAAATAAAATTATTGGCCAAAAAATATTGCTCGAATTAAACTTTGAAAAAATAAACATAAATAAAGCGTGACCTCTTAATTTTTCAATGCCAATAATCTAAAATAAAAAAAAATAAAAATAATCTAAAGTCAGAAAATTATCTAATAAAAATCCTATTTGATAAATCGTCAAACGTCGTCGGCAAGGTACGTAGCCATTCGTACCATAGCGCTTACAACCGGCACAGACCTGTAGTTACTAATATATGAGTCAGCGTACTGTTAGAGGTCGACTTATCTGCCTACGCCTAGCAAACTAGACTCACCAATTAGTGCTATGTGTCAATTGCAGTGACAGAAAAAAATATTGATTTCAATTTGATGATGACAATAGAAACAAAAAGCGGTAGTATGTATCTTTCTTTTTATTAAAAACTAGCTGACCCCCGCGGCTTCGCTCCCGTCAAAATTATAGCCTATGTTACTCGGGAATAATGGGGCTTTCCATAGGTGAAAGTATTTTTAAAATCGGTCCAGTAGTTTCGGAGCCTATTCGGTACAAAGAAACAAAAAAATCTTTCCTCTTTATAATATTGGTATAGATAAATATTACTTAGATTTGTTTTTGTTTTTTTTTAAGTGTGTTGTTGTGAAATACATTATGAATATTTTTTTTTAAATTCAAGAAACGATTTTAAATCAATGGCGATATGTGAGTTTGTCAAGTTATAATATTATTACAGATTATGTAAAAAAGATTAAAAAAAAAAAAAAAATTAGAAAAAAGTAATTAGAGGTAACTGACATTTAATAGACTGCAAATTTTGGAACTATTTCGATACGCACATTCTAAAAAAATGAGTTTTTAATGAAACTAGAATACATATGTCAACATATATAGTATTTAAATATTAAATAGATTTTATATTTGATACCAATTGACGCAAATTAATAAGTATAATATTCCACGATTGCATAATTACAGGCACACACAAGTTACAGTCAGCCATTTAAAATATAACAATAATAATAATTCAGCCTGTTACTGCCCCACTGCAGGACAATGGCCTCTTCTGATATAGAGAAGACACGACCAATATACCACGCTTGCTCAATGCAGGTTGCCCGATTTTAAACTTTCATACTATAAGTCCAGGTTTCCGTCACGATATTTTCCGGGCAAAGCACTACAACCGATCCGTGTCCGTGAAATTTCGGTTCTGAAGTAGCCGTAATACGTCTTGTAGGGAAGCATACGCACTACGTATACATCCGAACTCTATCCGTCAATATAATCTGTCATAATTCAGAAAATTTTGAACCTTCAACTGAAATCACGGATACGGACGTGTAGTGCTTAATCGCCCTTATCGTTGACAACGATGTCCACGGAAAACTTTTTTAAATCGGTTCTTTTAATTCAAACTTATAAGTCTAAGAAAAATATTGTCAAAATAGTCAAAAATATAGGTATAGGATTGACATGCACTACTGAAAGATCATGTGATCGATCCCTTAAGGCGTTTTATATTCCTCAATGATAACGCAGTACTGGCCGTGCGCCCGCTCGGAGCCAGAATATCAGTATTGAACCTCCTTTTGGACAGTTTTGTTAGCAAAATATTATTTGATTTACATATCAGCTATTTTATTTATGAAGAAATTCTAGCCATCAATTTTTCTGTGTAAAAATATATTTAAACATCCAAGTCGTTTTGGAGGAGTATCTAAACGTAGCGAAAAAATATCGTGTTGTTAATAAAAAAATTTAAGCAAAACTATTAGTTACGCGAAAAAACCATGTTCAACAAATAATGTACATGAATCAGTAATAAATATTATTTTTTTCAAACCTTTTAACCTAGCCGTTACTAAGGAGTATGCTTTAGAAAGTTACCGTTTTAGGGCATAAAAGCGGTTTTTTCTGTACTGCAAATAAAAATATACGCTGATGAAAAAAACAACTTAGAAGGTGGCGTTCTGTAGCTCCTGCCTACCCTCATGGGAGTAAGAGAGTTTATGTTTGTATGTGAAAAAAATATTTATAAAAATGAAAAGCCATGTTTTCTAACGTACAGTTATCAGTTTTCCTCTATTGACTCAACTTTTCTCGGAATAAGATAGATGTTTTTGTAAAAATAGATTTTGTCTCATACCACATACTTTGTCGTGAGAGATGACTAACTGATTTTTTATAAAGGGTTTGGCAATGATTTTAACTGTACTATTAATATTGTGCTAGAGAGATGGTTACGTCATTTTTTAGGGTTCCATAGTCAACAAGGTACCCTTATAGTTTCGCCATGTCATTCTGTCGGTCTGTCCGTCCGTCCGCAGCTTAGCTCAGAGACTCTTAGTACTAGAAAGCTATTATTTGGCATGTATATACTAATATAATCTCACCAACAAATTGATATTTTTATTTTCCAAAGCGTTTACTGCCTATGCGTGGGATGTCCACCATGTCCCGATGGCTATGTATCTATGGCAATTATTGATCTGTCAAAAATTTTTGTTGCCCAGTGGCAACGACTGCGATTTACTAGTCGCAAGTCATAGGTTCAAATTCGAACTCTTATTTCATCACCACTGCTCTCAAAACGGAGAAGAAATGTATATAGTCTGAATACGATATGAGAAGCATAGCATGTAACTTTTTGATGTTAAAATCTGTGTTAACAGCGCCAGCTCGTACAGAGAAGAAACGAGCATCGATCACCAGGTTTACTAATGCGTTTGATTAAAAAACCCTTTGCTAGACACATGATTTAAATACTACCAATTTTATTGACTGGGTCATGTTTTAACCATAACATGTCTGTTCGGTCAAATCTCGACGTCATAAGAGACGTCAATTTAATCATAATCAGCCTGTTTATCGTTGCCACTACTGAGACACAGACCTCTTCTCTGTCTGAGGTCAATTTATACGTCACACACATTTCGTCATGGTCAATATTTAGATCATAAACATAACCATTCCACACACCCACAGTTTCGTCATTTAGTGACGTATTCCCAATTTAAATTGCAATCCATTTGGGCTTGATTCGTGCTGACAAATTGACGGACGATGACGCTTCATACATACTAAAGAATATTGGACCCTGACCGGAATTGAATCCTTTATTTGTTTGAGTCGGCACATTCCATACAATAACGTTACGTTATTCCTGTCTACTACTTCTTCTTTGACTATTCCTATTACCAGTTTAGCTGAAGTCGGGTCTCCTTGTACATCTGCGCCAGAGAGCTTTGTTCCGGGTTGCCTGAGTGCTCAGGTTCTCTATCAAGACCTCTTTTTGCATGCTTGACCACCAGTTACATCATTCCTGTATACCCAGAAAGCCAATAATCAGCAGTGGCACTTATACGACCACTGTACTAAAAAAACTAATAACGTTTCTAAATTTTCTCTTCATCTAGTCGTACTCATTTTTTTCTTTTTTTTATTGGGTGGGAAATCATCCAATGACTTCTGCCGCTCTGGGTGAGGCGGGAGGGCGTGTCAGACTTTTACTGACTAAAACCCACCCGTGTTCCTTCAGTTGCTTGAGCCAGGGCCGCGGTAACTAGTCGTACACGCCTGGCGCAGTGGTCTTGGTCATGGATCGCCTGATATGCTAGTAGTGGCTTTTGCGAATCTTCTCCATCTCTCCGTATATTCGTGGCACTACGAGTAAATTCATTGAGGAACCACTTCAAAATATTGTGGGTGATTCTACTCTTAGGCTCAACTCTTCTAAAAGTCAGGTATATCTTTCAAAATTTGAATTACGCGTTTTTCTGAGGCGTGAATCCTACCTACCTTCAGTTCATTATCAGGTTTATCATAATTAATCACTGTCAGATTTATATCGGTGACAAATTGGAAATGAAATTTTAGATAAAGTCTATTGATTATATTTTATTATCTATTTTCGTGTATAAAGATTTTCCCATTGGTCATTTTCGTCAGTGTCAAATGTGTTCTACAAGTTACTACTAACATTTATCTGCTATTATTCGAAGACCGTCGGTGAGTTTATAGTTAGAAAACAAGCTTACACACTACCCGATTTTATAAATCTCTCATGATTTTATAATTATCATGTTGAATCAGTGAGGCACTCAAAATGATTATCGCTTGTTGAAAATTTTACCTACGACCTTATTCGTGTGGTCGAAATGAGTTCAACGAAATCGTTAAATGTTCTGTTTTGCTAGAACGTTCATTATGTATTTTCAATAACTTAGATATAACTTTTCAGGTAAAATAGTTTTCCGATAGAGGTATCGGAAAACTATTTTACCTAAAAAGTTTTGCAAACTTATTTTCTACCATTGTTAAGCTCGCGTTTGACTACTATCTCACATGATGGTAAGCAATAATGTGGTCGATAGTGGAGCATGCTTGACGTAACCTATTCATTCTTTAATAACAAGAAACACATAATTCTGGCAAATGATTTCAATCTTTAGCTGAGCACCTTCAAAACCATGAACCTAAATCATAGATGGAAAAAATTCAACACAAAACATTTTCTCATATACTACGATCTTAGATAGTACAGATAAATCAGTATTGACTAAACCTAAACCCAAATGAGCGTACTAAATCTAATCTACGTGAGAAATCTTTAAATCATTTCATCCACGGTCCAAGATCACAGATGTTTTAAATAAGGAATTCAATCGCTGATTGCAGACTGTAATATTTATAGGTATTAATCTGCTTCTAGTTGTAAAGATTCTTCATATACGTGGGACACTCAGAAAGTTTTGCGAAACTAAAAAAAATTGTTCTATACGTACATATATTTTTATTAAATCTTTTCAAAGTACTTTCCACCAGCCTCTATACAAAGATTCATGCGCCTAAACCAGTTTTCAAAACACTTTTTCCAGTCCGCCGCAGACACCTCGTTTACAGCCTGCTCGAACGCAGCCAGCGCATCTTCCGGCGACGAAAATTGTATCCCTTTGAGCTGATTTTTTATTTTTGGGAATAAAAAGAAGTCACACGGTGCTAGATCAGGGCTGTAAGGAGGGTGACCCAGGAGTTTGACTGGCGTGCTGTCCAGGAAGTCCCTCGTTTTGAGTGCGGTGTGCGCAGGTGCATTGTCGTGGTGGAGCAGTAGCCCGCGGAGCCCTGTGTTTGGTCGCTTGTTGCTTATAACAGAGAAAACTTCTGGCAAACATTTGGTAGTATACCATTCGGCATTAATGCTTCTTTGATCCCGTAAGGGAATTGATACCAAGTGGCCAGTCAAATTAAAAAAGCTAGCGATCAAAATCTTACCCCCGCTTCTAGATCGCTTCACTTTGGTAGGCGTTGGCTCATTTTGAAACACCCAAACAGTCGACTGGCGCTTGGTTTCTGGGTCGTATTGATAAATCCAGGACTCATCACCTGTAACGATGTCGTAAACACGCCGAGACGAGCCTGCTTCAAATTTGTTAAGCATATCACGGCACCATTCCACCCGGGCCTGCTTCTGAGCATCGGTGAGGTTGTGCGGCACCCAGCGTGATACTATCCTCCTCACGCGAAGATGGCTGTGTAGAATCTCGTGAACGCTTCCCGATCCAATCTTCAATATGTGTTGAATCTCCTGATATGTAATTCGCCTATTGTCTTGGATTAAATTTTTCACTGCTAGCACGTTTTCTTCGGTAACAGCCGTCAAAGGGCGACCGCTTCTTTCGTCATCCCCCAAAGTTGGTCGACCGCGCTTGAATTCGTTATACCAACGATACACGGTTGCCTTGGAAGGGCCTTCATCCATGAATGCCATTTGAAGTCTATCGTACGATTCATCCGGTTTCAGGCGACACTTGAAATCGTATAAAATCATAGCTCTAAAATGTTCCCGGCGCAGATCCATATTTCAGTGAGACACAATACTTTGAATTAACTCGCAAAAAATGTGGAGGGAAATTTTGAAATTGGAACTTACTTATTTTTACTTATAAATAATCATATTTTCGAAAAACATTATAACTGGCCAGTCTCCCATATATAAAAACTGTTTTTTCGCAATACTTTCTGAGGGGCCTGGTATTATACTAGCGGCCTGCTCCAGCTAACAAACTTACAAACTTTTCTCCATTGTCTTTTTCAGGCTGCAACTAAATACTCAACTAGCGACATCTTTTATCGAATAGCAACAATGATGAACTCACTTTCGCTACTCGCCGCTCTCTTAGTGTCGCTGCTGTGCACTTTCGGGAGTGCACATGTTGCTGACAGCAGAAAAGGATTAGACAACAACATTCAACCTAATGGTAAGTTTTAATTAATTCAGTTCTCTAACTGAACTGGTTTGGATAGGGAGTATATTGCGCCTCTTCTACTTCCCAACTAAAACAATGGGCAGAGGTGAAGGGTGGACGTATTGGACTTGTAATTTCACACGTTCAAAAAATGCTGATTCTCAGCCTAATTTGAATTCAGATTTTACGTACGTGTGTACCTATCAAAATTTAAATTCAAAACTGTCACCAAAGATGACAGTTTTTTAATGTCCGTGAAAATTATACCGTTATAAACAACTTAAACTTTTAAATAGATGATCCGAAAGGCGCCAGAATTACTATTGTCCTCTTTACTTGAACTAGGGTAAAAAAATCTACAAGTCCGTAATTAGACCTCTGTATGGATCAGAATGTTGGGCTGTGAAAAAGATGGATGACAAGAGATTGCATGTAGCGGAGATGCGAATGTTATGATGGTTGTATGGCGTAACAAGATTGGATAAAGTTCGAAATGAGTTTAATAAAGGAAGTTTGAAAGTGGCGCCAGTGACAGTAAAGTTGAAAGGAAAGCGTTTGCCTTGGTATAGTCATGTGATGAGAAGGAATGAAATGCATGTTACTAAAAAAGGTATGAATATAAATGTGGATGAATGGACAGGGAGAGGAATGCCAAAGAAAAGATGGATGGACTGTGTGAGTAGTGATGTGAAAGAAAAGGGAGTCAGTGATAGCATGACAGGAAACAGGACGCTATGGAAGAAGAAAACGAATTGTGTCAAACCCAAGTAACATGGAAGATGATGATAACTTGAACTACGGTCGGGTAATGATAATGATAGAACACCAACACGAGTAAAAAAGGGGTCAAAAAGTAAAATTGTATCTGAAGGAGCCTATGTGAAATCATCGTCAATTTCAGGATTATTTAGTATAGATTTATTCTGCACGATTTGACTTTCATGATTTCCTTGTGCTGTGAGTGTGAGGCGAGTTCTTTTGGAATAAGAACAGTACACGTACCTATAGCTAAAAGGGGCTAGATTCGAAACGGTTTATTGTAACTAAGCCTGTTCCACATAATGGAATTTGCATGAAAATGTCTAGCTTGGTTGGTCCTGGGTTCGATTGCCGGGTCGGAGGATTTCTTAGTAGCAGCCTGGCATTTGCCCCTTATTACATGGGAATATAATAAAACTGGCAAAATGTTTTTTATCCTACTCCTCCGTTATTCTTTTCTGATTAAATTCGTTGCGGGATCCAAGACAGTTAAATTCAATCTCCGGGACTTCGGATCATCGAGCTTCATTGCCTCGGCGTTTTTCTGGTGGTTATCACTGTTCATTCTGGCTTACAAGAGTTGCAGTGATTTGGGAATAGTGCGGTGAATATATCCAAAATGAAAAAAAAAGCGATATTTGGGAGTACTGTAGGTCAACTCTGCATAACTCTTCGGAGAATACATGCATGATCTTATGTTATGTTATAATCTGAAATATTTAAAAGGTCATGTCTTAAGTATGTTTGACTAAATGGAATTTGTATGAAGATATCTATAAAACAAGTAACATTTAAACATTTGATTTGTTCTGGTCGGATCCCCTCGATCTGATCCCCTGGGGTAAGAAAGTATTAGTAAAACGCTTTGTGCGTATGGGTGGGATGTCCACCATGTACCGATGGCGCATGGCCGGACGTCTTGTATTCCGATGATGGAAAGGGCTAGGCGGAATCAAATTGTGTCAGTTCCGTCGTACAATCCCCGAAATGTAACCGATAAAAAACCGACAGGCTGGCAACTCGGCGTCGATGTTCGAGGCATGGAGCTTTGACGCGACCAGTGCATCGTTGCCAATAAGTCTCTTGGCCCGTCTGTGAATCGACTCAAGTGCATCAAGCTGGTATTTGGCAGATCCGTCCCAGAAGTGAGAGCAGTACTCCATGCAGGACCGAACCTGCGCTTTATAAAAGTACAAAAAAAAAAAAAAAAAAATTACATAAACAACTGTTTTCTCTTGACTGTACTTGCCTGTCAAAAAGAGTAACGGGATCAGACCGGAATGTCAAAGTTTGTAGTGGATCAGAAAGGAAATATTAAAAAAAAACCAGCAGGGGATCAGATCGAGGGGATCCGACCGGAACAAATCAAACATTTTAAAACCCTTCACATTTTTATTTCGTGCAACATAATTTATATAGCAGTAGACACGCTTCGATTGAAAATTTATTGAACACGTAATTATGACACGATATCTTGCGTAAACATCCGTATCAACAGTAAAACACCCATAACTTTAGAACGACTTAACGGATTTTAATCAAACATAGCTAAGAACACTCTCGATAAAGTCACCTTTCAAAAAAAACGAAATCACAGTCAGTTCATCCGTTTATTAGCCCCCAAAGTGGAACAGGGTGTAAAGTCCCACAAACCTCCATAGA